>WOVY01014925.1:350000-393624 GCA_013436015.1 Rhipicephalus annulatus | reverse complement strand
GATAAATCATAAATGCTCTAAATTTTTTTACTATACAGCAGGTTTATTTTTAAAAATGCGGACCATTGATGTGAACGCAGTTCATGGCGTGCTTCATTAATCCTTCACTATCACCACTCTAACTACACTGCTACAGTGCATATGTGACAAAGTAATGGTATTTACCATTACTGGCTGCATACACTTTTATGTCTCAAAATGTGTTAAAAGCCTGGTAAAAATGTGTGTATGTTTTTTTGCTCTCAACTAAATATTCTGGTCTACTCAAAGTAGCTTCCGCTCTTTTAAGGCCCTCAAACTATTAGGTGTTCAAAAGAAGTATCAATGCCATATACTTTAAGTGTCAGCCTACTCACCACTCTAATAATGAGAATTACCCGACAACAATACCCAGTAAAATAAGGGATGTTATAAAAAGTAATGTCAATTCAATGTCAAAAAACGTTGCCAAGTTACGTTTTTGCTCACTTTTCTTTTCACAATTTTGTTAAAGTTACTTTTGATAACATCCCCTATAGTTTGTTTGGCATCATTTTCTGCTAGTTCTCATTATAATGTGTTCAACAAAGACAACAAACCCTTAATTTATAGTTTTTCCTTTACTCATGAATCTGAAACAGTGAATCTCAGTAATCTTAGCGGTGTGTGACTTGTTTTTTTTTCATCAGTTGTGCATGTGTTCAAGTACATGCATTTAGGTGGGAGGGCGAACCATTGCCACCTCCTGTGACTAGCAGATTTTCTGAGAACTGACAGATGCATAATGCTGCCAAGAAGTATAGGGATATTGGAAGTAATCGTAACGTAATTGCAATCGTAATGTAATTGCCAGTAGAAAAAAGGTGTCCCACACTCGTCATAATGGTACAGGCAGCGCTGACTGACTCTTCTATGTATAATGCACATATATACCGTACAAAATGGAAGAGGGATAGCCGCCATGGTAGCTCAGTTGATAGAGCATCGGCATGTTATTCGAAGTTCGAAGGCTCGGTCCTGTAAGGGCAGGTTATCTTTTTTTCCTTCTACTTTTCTTTCTTCACAATTACAACACTTCTATTCTTCTTGAAGATTTTCTGGTGTAAAAAAGGTACCTTATAATCTGAAGAGGCAAACAGAATGTGCCAGTGTACGAGTTAGCTCTTGTAGTGGTTACAAGTAAGATATGTTTTGAAGAATAAATCATTCTGCCACTTGCCTAAAAATGGCTACAGGACATGGCGCTGGATGCACGTTATTTTTGAATCAAGCTATCTTGTATTCTATTTTTATAAATTACATGGGATACACATGACTTTATCACACACTTTAATGCCACAAAGATTATGCAGCGAACAATGTTATAAATGCGAAATTGCATAAGGATAAGGTGAAAACTGCACCCTCAATGAGAATGTACAGGGAAGCACAGCGTGCAGGCGTCATTCCTTCTGCCCGTGCTATTGTCAAGTGCGAGCTGTTTTCACCTCGTTCTGACCAACTAACTAGATTGAGATGTTTGTTATAGTGCAAGAGGATGCTCCACGGGAAACTAGGTTTGTCTCAAACTCTGTGTATGTCTTTCAACCTATATGGTGCCCGGTTCAAGAGTTCATGCAGACCAGATCGTGTAAAACAGGACCGTGTAAATGGACCGTGTAAATAAAATAAATGGACCATGTGAATAAACAGGATCGTGTAAAATGTGTTTCGTGTACAACTGTAGTTGTGGTTGTGCTGAATGACCTTTCTTTATATACACTACATAACAAACTTGCTCCTTTAGAGTCGAGTGCATCTTCGGATCGATTGTAATGTTTGCATATGCGAGGCCTTAAGTTTTATAAGAAATTCCTCAGTGTGCCACGAGGAAATGTGTGTTCAGCGAAAATTTGTATATCATTATATACAACTCTTAAAGCCTCGTCTACAACTTTGTGCAGGTTGACCTTGAGCAGAAAACGAGGAGCGGCAGCAGCCCCCAGAAAGAGCAAGCACCCTCCAAGCTCCCGAAGCTCTCTTCGACAGGAACAGCAAGGTCACTGTGTGGCATTGAAAACCATTGCAAGGAGTGCCTTATCAGTACACTGTGCTGCTCTTTCATCGCAGAAGACGAAGTTGACCACTCCAGAGGAACTTCACGCTGTGTATTGTGAGTGCTTCAGTGGTTTTGTTTTTGTCCAGCCAGCAGTTAAGAAATCATGCGTCAGATTCAGCCGGGATGGCTAGAGGGAGTCGGGCAGGCATGTTTAGACATTTCTAGCCAAGTAGTGCCAATTTTCGCACTGGTCCTGTCGGAGTTACTGCCACAATCACAGAAGCTACGTCACCTCTCTAAATGTACAGATGTGTCGGGGAAATTAGCTGCATTAGGTTTTTCTATAACTGATAGCTCCCAACATTCTTCATTATACAGGAGTTTTGTTCCTCACTTATGGCCCTCCACAGAAAAAAATGCAACACGTCTACTTCCAGAAGGCTCCAAGGCCCTACTTGTAGGTTTTTTCGGCTTGTATCATAAGCACCTCGTTTGGGTGTACATGAACATTTTATAAACATGTACAGCGAAAATTTGGGTGGCTGGTCGTTTTGTCGTTATCATGTTCCTTGCAGTATTCTTAAGCATGTTGTGCATTACGTTGTCAATCTGGTTTATGTGCATAGAAGACATTACAAAGTTTCAGGCTACAGTATAGAAAGCTTGGAAGCAAGCTATCAATAATTTTTAACAGAGTTGCTTAATCTGATACATGATACAACACTAAACTTTCGTGCGTATTCATATATGTAAGCTCGTCTTAGTGTTATCCATAATGAAGATGTGAGTCGACAGATGGAAACATCTAGTGGGGTAATCAGGGTGAACAGTGGAAGTGCTCAGACAGGCTGGCCGATGTTGCGATAGGAGGACCTATTTTTTAGAAGTCACCTTGTCATCCTTGGCGTGTTAGTTTAAGTGGGGTCAGTAATGACACCATCTTTTGGTGTAGGCGTGCGTGCCTGTTGGAAATGTTTGTCTGAAAAAAAAACCTATAACGCAGAAGAGTGCAGCCCTTGCTTCTTTTCAAGTTAGGTTGCGCTGATACAAAGTGTTCTCCTGTCGGAGGTTGGGGGTAGGGAAGCAAAAAAAGATAAATGGTAGAAAAAGAAGAAAAAAGAAGAAAGAAAAGGGGGATGCAAAGAAAAAGTAGTGCTACACTGCTCCTACTTTGCATCCCCCTTTTCTTCTTTTTTTTCTTGTTTTCTTTTTTCACCTTTTTTGTTACATTTGCCGTGTCCCATCTAGTGCATGAATCAATGACACATGGCTTTGCTATAGCAAAGATGCCTATGTGGTGTTGGATTGAACAGTGCATTGTACTTCATTCAGTTAATTACAGACTGATCAGTCTTGCAATAAGTGCTTCCTGTCTATCACCACACATGTTGAAATGAAAAGTTTGTGCTTGGCTCTAGTATGCTGGTATATAGCTTGTGTCTTGACTACTCAAAATGAATGTTATTTTGCTGCTGTTTTTGGTAATGAATTTATCAAACATGGAAAATATCTTGCCTTGTGAACTTTGTCGGACCTGCCTTTCTTTTTCTTTCCTATGCAGGCATTGTATGTGAGGGAGGCAGTAACAGTGAGGGTGATAGCTCGAGCTTCGGAAGAATAAATGCTGACAGTGAGGCATTACACATCAAACATTCCAGCCATTTTGCCAACCGTCCCTAAATGTGTTTGGAAAAAAATATTGTGCTCGTTACTGTATTGAAAACAGCAAAATGCTAAATTATATCGTAGAGCACAAAATATTAGGCCACGTTGGTGCCTTCTGGACTTCCCAGGATGTCGTCTGGGTGTTGTTTGTAAAAAGTAAAAAGTGTTTCAAAAATACTGCCTCTTCTACACCAAATTCGGTCTAGGTATTAAGTAAAGGCGATTGTGTGTAGTGCATGAAGCTCAGTTATATTAGTGCAATATTTTGCCACATCAAAAGCAAGGAAGCAGTTCTCTTTATATGGCAAGTTATATGGTTACACTTTGTCTTAAAGTAGAAGTGAATTTTTGAAGTTTTCTTATGATGGCTCTTTTCTGCATTTGATATACGACAGCTTCCGTTCCGAAGTTCCCCATGGTCCTCAATAGGAGACTTCAAAAATCATTTTCCTCTTTTAAACAAAAGTCGTAATGATAACACTTGCCATATAACAAGAACTGTTTATTTGCTTTCAACTTACACATAAAAGTAATTTTCAGACAAACACACAGCTCAAATTGCATCTCAATGTGGACAAAAATGATTACTATATAGTGATATTTGTAATCTGGACCTAACATTGTTTTTTTCGTGAAATATAACTTCTGTGCAGTGAGTATTTGTGGCTCAAATATTCATACAAAGTGCAGTATTGCCATACAAGAAATTCAAGCGATAAACAGTTTGGCTGAATTCTTCAAAACCTATGTAGCGGAAAAATTGCACTTATGTTACTCGGCTTCAAATACTTTAAGAAGCACCTTTACTTAACATGTAGATCAAATTTGATTTGGCAAGAAAGAGCGGTACTTTGAAACTTTTCACACAAATAACACCCGCACAACATTCTGCGAATCCTGAAGGTACCCACGTGACCACTACTTTTTTCTCTTCAAAATAATTCTGCAAGTAAGTATTTTCAGAAGAGTAAATTGCTATCATTTTTAAAACTATATATCTGTGATGGTCACCAGGCAGTATGGTTTGGAGGTTTGGTGTAGAATAGCCCAGTGGGAAAAACAACAAATGTCTGAGAATCCTTAGACGCTCGGGCAACTTTGAAAGCATTTGCTTTTAGCAGCAATTCAATTAAGCCTTTGTCTTCATGCTTAGACCCAGAAACAAAACACAAGTAACCAAAGTAGTCCTAAGAGTCATGCAGTCTCGCTGTTCCAAGGATTGTGGAGCCTAATTTAGTGCAAGCTTCACCAATTTTTAAAAATTCAGATTCAACCAACAGGTTTTGGAGGCACAGTGCATTTTTAGCTAAATTGTTTCACACCAGTTACATAGATAAAAAGCGGCAAGTAGAGGTAAAAATACCGCTTTAAAAGCATTGTAGGTAATAACAAAAAGGTCTGCTTTCTTTTTTTGTGTGGTGCTTTGCCTGAACGCTGTGCTTTCTGGGGTATAGTTCATTGTCTAGTGAATATAAAACCTTAAAAACTAACATTAGCCATAATGAGGTCGATTTCTTGGTTATAGTCATAGTAGCTATAACAAAAATTATGACTTCAAACTTGATTGTTCTTTTGAAGATTTTTTCTTAATGATATTTCACAGTCCTAGTCAATTTTGTTATAAGAAATTGTGATGTCATAATAGGGTCACTTTTTATAGAGTCATTCAGTTTTACCTTATCTTTTACAATCCTATTAGAGCAGTTATTTTCAATATCGGTATTCAAAATGGAATGAGCATGCTGTATGTAGTAAGGTGTAAGCACTTACAGATAGCACATGCACCCAACTTTTCTGTTGGCAGTTTATTTCTGTTATTCTTGATTTATATGTGGGGTTTCACGTCCGAAAACCACTATATGACTATGAGAGACGCCGTAGTGAAGGGCTCTAGAAATTTCGACTACTTGGGGTTCTTTAACGTACACCCAAATCTGAGCACACGTGCCTACAGCATTTCTGCCTTCATCGAAAATGGAGCCGGGATTTGATACCGCAACCTGCGGGTCAGCAGCCGAATTTCTGTTACTCTTGCTCCCCTATATGTGTGCAGTTCGGTTATAGTTATCTGACTTGTACAGATTTTTAATGGCACCTGCCTGGTCCTGCTTGCTTTCATGGTGATTTTAACCTTCATAAGTTGCATAGGTTTAACTCTCAAAATTGTTCAAGATGCCAATTTTGTGCACAAACTGTATGGTATAAAGGCAGCAGATGTACATGCACACACTATTAAGTGTACATTGAGAGGTTTCACTTGCAGTTCCTAAAGTTTTACTGTGCAGGAAGCAATTAAAACATAATTTCATAAGGACATATTAATCGATTATCTCTACCATTGAAAATCATGACAACCTAGTTATTTTCACTGTGATAAGCATGCTGTTTTCTTTGATGTGGCAGAACTAATTGATACACTCATTCCTTCTATTATTCACATATGCTTAACATGAAGGATTGTGTGCCTTACATTTTCAGTTTCATTCTGTGTGTTATATTTCTTGTGCATGTGAACTAATGTGCTAACATGTGTCTCTGACATTAATTGTGCCAATTATTTTCATTTCCAGGTGCCTATGAAGGACACATAAGTTCTATGGCAGTGGCCTTCCAAATTTACAGTGGTGCCGGAGACTCAAGCAGCATTTAGCCGATCTCCACAAGGCGATCATTAGATAAACACAGCGCCACACTTTCACAGTGCTATGATTATCATTTATGTTTAAACATTTCGTTCTAAAATTGCTGTTACATTGTGTTTTGTGCCACCATCCTGTTGCTTAGGTGGAGCTCGTGAAATTACGGTGCAGTCACCTCATTTCATCATCATCATCATCATCAGCCTGTCTACGTCCACTGCAGGACAAAGGCCTCTCCCATGTTCCGCCAGTTAACCCGGTCCTGTGCTTGCTGTTGCCAATTTATACCCGCAAACTTCTTAATGTCATCTGCCCACCTAACCTTCTGTCTCCCCCTACCCCGCTTCCCTTCTCTGGTAATCCAGTTGGTGACACTTAATGACCAGCGGTTATCCTGTCTACGTGCTACATGGCCGGCCAATGTCTATTTCCTCTTCTTTATTGCAGCTATGATATCCTTAACTCCCGTTTGTCCCCTAATCCACTCTGCTCTCTTCTTGTCTCTTAAGGTTACACCTACTATTTTTTCTTTCCATTGCTCGCTGCGTCGTCCTCAATTTAAGTTGAACCCTCTTTGTGAGTCTCCAGGTTTCTGCTCCGTTGCTAAGTACCGGCAAGATACAGCTGTTATATACCTTCCTTTTGAGGGACAGTGGCAATCTACTTGTCATAAATTGAGAGTGCCTGCCGAATGTGCTCCACCCCATTCTTATTCTTCTAGTTACTTCAATCTCGTGGTTAGGCTCTGCGGTTATTACCTGCCCTAAGTAGACATAGTCTTTTACAACTTCAAGTGCACTATTACCTATCGCAAAGCGCTGCTCCTTTCCGAGGTTGTTGTACATTACTTTCGTTTTCTGCAGATTAATTTTAAGACCCACCTTTCTGCTCTCCTTGTCTAACTCCGTAATCATGAGTTGCAATTCGTCCCCTGAGTTACTCAGCAATGCAATGTCATCGGCGAAGCGCAGGTTACTGAGGTACTCTCCATTAACTCTTATCCCTAACTGTTCACACTCTAGGCTTCTGAAAACGTCCTGTAAGCACGCAGTGAATAGCATTGAGGAGATTGTGTCCCCCTGCCTTACACCCTTCTTTATTGGTATTCTGTTGCTTTTTTTATGAAGCACTATGGTAGCAGTTGATCCCCTGTAGATTTCTTCCAGAATGTTTATATGTATTTCATCTACGCCCTGATTCCGCAGTGTCTGCATGACAGCTGATATTTCTACTGAATCAAACGCCTTCTCGTAATCTATGAAGGCTATGTATAGTGGTTGGTTATACTCTGAGCATTTTTCTATTACCTGATTGATAGTATGAATGTGGTCAATTGTTGAGTAGCCTGTTCTAAATCCTGCTTGTTCCTTTGGTTGATTGAATTCTAATGTTTTCTTTACTCTGCTAGCAATTACCTTTGTAAATAGCTTGTATAATACAGAGAGCAAGCTGATCGGCCTGTAATTCTTCAAGTCCTTGTCATCTCCTTTCTTATGTATTAAGATGATGTTAGCGTTCTTCCAAGACTCTGGTACTTTTCCCGTCAGGTGACACCTCGTAAATAGAGTGGCTACTTTTTCTAACACAATCTTTCCTCCATCTTTCAGCAGATCTGATGTTACTTGATCCTCACCAGCAGCTTTGCCTCTGTGCATGCTCTCCAAAGCTTTTCTGACTTCTTCTATTATTACCGGTGGGGTGTCGTCTGGTTTACTGCTAGTTCTTATAGTATTAGGGTCGTGGTTGTCTCGGCTACTGTACAGATCTCTGTAAAACTCCTCCGCTATTTTAACTATCCTATCCATATTGGTAGTTAATTTGCCTTCTTTGTCCCTTAGTGCATACATCCGCCTTTTGCCTATCCCAAGTTTCCTCTTCACTGCTTTGACGCTTCCTCCGTTTTTCAGAGCGTGCTCAATTCTCTCCATGTTATACCTTCTTACATCGCATACTTTACGTCTATTAATCAGCTTCGAAAGCTCTGCCAGTTCTATTTTGTCTGTTGTACTTGACACTTTCATGATTTGACGCTTCTTAATTAGGTTCTTCGTTTCCTGGGAAAGCTTGCCGGTGTCCTGTCTAGCTACCCTGCCTCCAACTTCCACTGCACACTCCGTGATGATACTCGTCAGATTATCATTCATTGTATCTACGCTAAGGTTGGTTTCCTCGCTAAGAGCAGAGTACCTGTTCTGCAGTGACACTTGGAATTCCTGTACTTTCCCTCTCAGTGCTAGCTCATTGATTTGCTTCTTGCGTATCAGTTTCTGTCGTTCCTTCTTCAAGTCTAGGCGGATTCGAGCCCGTAGCATTCTATGGTCACTGCATCTTACCTTGCCAACCACTTCCACATCCTGCACGACTCCTGGGTGTGCAGTCATTATAAAGTCTATTTCGTTCTTATTTACGCCATTAGGGCTCCTCCATGTCCACTTGCCGTTTTCTCGTTTTCGGTAGAAGGTATTCAAAATACGCAGATTATTGCGTTCTGCGAGTTCTACTAGTAGCTCTCCTCTGGCGTTTCTAGTGCCGATGCCATAATCTCCTACTGCCTGGTCTCCAGCCTGCTTCTTCCCTACCTTTGCATTAAAGTCGCCCATTACTATAGTATACTGTGTTTTCACCTTACTCATTGCCGATTCCACGTCTTTATAGAAGCCTTCAACTGAAGCGTCATCATGGCTGGATGTAGGCGCCAAGCCTGTACTACCTTCATTTTGTATCTTTTATTCAGTTTATTTACAATGCCTACCACCCTTTCATTAATGCTATAGTAATCCTCTATGTTGCCAGCTATGTTTCTGTGAATTAGTAACCCTACTCCCAGTTCTCTTCTGTCTGCCAAGCCCCGATAGCAAATGACGTGCCCATTCTGTAGCACAGTATAGGCTTCATCTGTCCTCCTAACCTCACTCAGCCCTATTATATCCCATTTAATGCCTTCTAGCTCCTGGAATAATACAGCTAGACTTCCCTCACTAGATAACGTTCTAACGTTAAACGTTGCTAAGTTCAAGTTCCAATGGTGGCCTGTCCGTATCCAGAGATTCCTAGCACCCTCTGCTACTTTGCAGATTTGACCGCCGCCGTGGTCAGTTGCTCCGCAGCTGGTGGGGACTGAGGGCCGTGAGTTAATTGACGAATGCCTACGGGAGGGGGTGGCCAGATACTGCACCACGGTGGCCAATCCTTCTCTGGTGAGATCATCGGTGCGTACCGATGATCTCACCAGAGACCGATGATCTCACCAGAGACCTCATTTGTGTACCATCAACACTCTGCGGATGATCTCACCAGAGACCTCATTTGTGTACCATCAACACTGCAATGTCACTATTCACAGCTGGAGCATACAGACAAATAAAAAATATATTGATTGTAGCAGGGCTGATGTGTATATTAATGCTTCTCTATTGATAATAATAACTTTATAAGTTTTTTAAATCTTGCATAGAACACTGCATAAATGTTTTGCAATGTAACCACCATTTATGATCGCTAGCATGTTATTTTAGTAGTATTGTAATGTATTTTATTTAAAAGGTAATTTTGCTTCCGCATCACGACAATTAGAAAAATGCCGATGATTCAATCCCTCATCATGCACATTTAAGAAGTATTGTGATTTGTACACAGTATTGCATGTACTCAAGATGTGGACTTCTATTCAATTTACACATTATATTGCTTTGCACTAGATTCAGACGTAACATGCACACATTTTAGTAATTTCTGCCTGATACGTCTTTCCATAAAATGCGGAGTCCGCATCATACGTCTTATGCGGAGTCCACATCATACGTCTTATGCGGAGCCCGCATCATACGTCTTCCGTATTCCAATAATTCCGTACTTGAGGTCTCCGCATCATACGGAACGTTTTAGTAGGGTCTGCCTTAAAAATTTATTGCTTATGCTATTTTTTTCAGAAAATCGAATAATTAGAACGCTACACCTACTGAAAATGGCTTAATGTGGCATCTTCCAGTAAAGCATGTTCTCAGCAGCTCTCATACGTGCTGTTGGTTGCGGATGTTCATTGGACAACATCAAATAAAATAAAATATGTACCTTTTCAATATTTGCTCGATAAGGCTGCGAAGTTATCATATCTCCTGTTATCTCCAAAGCAAGTTGTTGAATGTTGTATACGTAAGGTGCGGCAGAATCGAAACAAGTTGCTGAATAAACTTGGTTGTTACCTCCAGACGTTTTCGAATTTCTGGCATAAAACAGGATATTTCGCTAAACGATATAACTGACTGTGTTTCGTGCAATAAGAAGCAAGCAAATTTTATAAAGCAACACAATAAAGTTGTATTGCCTCTCCCTTTCATAAAGAAACGGTACCATATATGAGAACGCGTAAATATACTGCCACGTTCCATTTTCTAAGTTTTTGTTATCGTCCCAAAACACCACACGATTCTTAGCGCAAACCGCGCCTGCAGTTTTCTAGAAGGTTCCGGACTGTAGTGGATCATTTCGATAAGATCACGCCCACTGTGCGAACGGTACAGATTGTTCTGGAGGCTACGCCACCGCCAGCGATAACGCTAGAACATTCGACGGCAAGAGTATAAATGCCGACACGCTTCGCCGCTTGTCAGTTGTTGATCGAAGGCCGACGCTCCGTTCGCCGCTATCAGTCCGAGACTGCTATCTGTGCGAGACTGCTGCTGTAATCGGACTTTCCGTTTACCGGGCACAGGTTCGCCCAAATAAACAGTTAAACCCCAACACGAAGTCTCCTGTCTTCGGCCACGTCACGACCCCGTGACATCTGGTGGAGGTGCTGCTTCGTTCATGTACCGGACGCCCCCGTCAAGCCGTGAACCCAGCCCACGTCCCGGAGAAGACACCGACGCCAACCAGGAGCAGCGAACAAGCCGCCGACAGCAAGGGCTACCACCGGAGTACGGGCTTCTAGAAGACAAGGCGCGGAAGACCAAGATCATGACTGCGACTGCAGCGACAATGACAACCGCCGCATCCCAGCCCACGATGGTGATGCATCAACCCAGGGAACCACCAATTTTCCATGGGTCATCATTCGAAGACCCGGAGACCTGGCTGGAAACATACGACCGTGTGGCCGCCCTCAACCATTGGGACAACGAAGAAAAGCTCCGTCGTGTGTACTTCTACCTGGAAGACACCGCAAGGACCTGGCTAGAGAATCATGAGTCCACGCTCCGAACGTGGGATGTCTTCTGCGGCGCATTTCTGCAAACGTTCGCGAGCGTCGCTCGCAAAGAAAGGGCCGCTGCTCAACTAGAGACCCGGGTCCAGCTTCCAAATGAGAAGGTTGGAATTTTCACAGAGGAGATGACCCGCCTATTTCGTCACGCTGACCCAGACATGCCTGAGGAGAAGAAAGTTCGTTTCCTCATGCGAGGGGTCAAACAGGAGCTCTTCGCGGGACTAATGAGAAATCCACCGAACACCGTCCAAGAATTTGTATCCGAGGCAACCACCATCGAAAAAACCCTTGACATGCGCACCAGACAGTATAATCGTCGCCTGATTCCAGAATGCGCTGCTGCTCAAACCAGTGACTCTGAAAACCTGCGTGAAACGATCCGAGCGATCGTGCGGGAAGAGCTGCGCAAACTGTTGCCTTCGGCGCACCCTCAAGTGGATTCGATCGCCGACATTGTGCGAGAAGAAGTTCGGCAATCGCTTCAAGTTCCCCACGCACCGCTGGCCGAGCCGGAAGCTATGAGCTACGCCGCTGCACTGCGCCACAACGCTCCTCCCCGTCCACGCCAAAACGCCGCCCCGTCACACTTTCGGACCATACAAGGTGGTTCGACGTCTCGGCCCACTTGATTACGAGGTTGTCCCCGACGGCATCACGAACTCTCAACGACGCCGATCGCGACCTGAAGTCGTCCATGTCGCGCGCCTCAAGCCGTTTCATGCGCGTTAACAAACTGAACCAGTGTTTTTTTTGTATTATTGTTGTATCAGAATTTACTCATTGTACTTTCTTGCATTATTATTGTACTTTCATCTTTAGTTAAAGCATCGGGACGATGCCTTTTTTCAGAGGGGGGCAATGCCACGTTCCATTTTCTAAGTTTCTGTTATCGTCCCAAAACACCACACGATTCTTAGCGCAAACCGCGCCTGCAGTTTTCTAGAAGGTTCCGGACTGTAGTAGATCATTTCGATAAGATCACGCCCACTGTGCGAACGGTACAGATTGTTCTGGAGGCTACGCCACCGCCAGCGATAACGCTAGAACATTCGACGGCAAGAGTATAAATGCCGACGCGCTTCGCCGCTTGTCAGTTGTTGATCGAAGGCCGACGCTCCGTTCGCCGCTATCAGTCCGAGACTGCTATCTGTGCGAGACTGCTGCTGTAATCGGACTTTCCGTTTACCGGGCACAGGTTCGCCCAAATAAACAGTTAAACCCCAACACGAAGTCTCCTGTCTTCGGCCACGTCACGACCCCGTGACAATACATTCTTGAAGTAGGCCGATACGCTCAAAGCGCACTTGCGAAAACCAAGCAGTGGCATTTAAATTGTCACGAACATCATCATAAAATGTTTCTTTGCGGATCACTAATGGTTGAAGTCTGATAAAAAAAGATGCTGCTCTTGAGAATTGAAAGGCGGCAGGCAGGCGATGCCTGCATATATGAGCTCAGAAATTTTCATTGGGCATTTTCATAGTGGCTGGTGCAAAGGGCTTCTCAAAGTGCATGACGAGTTGGTCAAAATAATAAATGCAAAGCATTTGTTTGCGTACTTAAAGCACTTTTTCTATCTATCTATCTATCTATCTATCTAATCACCTCTGAGTGGCCTCGTGATCACCTTCTTATCTCGGGGTGAAGAAAAAAGAAACAGTATGGGAGGGTAAAATGGTTTGACGACTGTGACTCACTGGGGATGACAAGAGTAATAAAAATATCCCATCGCGTATGTCGCTAAACACTGCCCTCTAGACAGTGGCACATGCTCATGGACGCGTATGTGTCACTGATATGGGGATATATGCCACAGGTTATTAACACTTGATACCTATCTGAGATGGCAGGAATGCACATGCGAAACTTGAACGCGTGAGACTTACAAAAAACCTGACATAGGCTGTCTTCATCCTACGAATGTAAAGAAAGGAATGCCAGAATTCTAGCAGGAATTAAGCACCAGCAACCTGCGTGGCAACTACGTATTCTACCGCAGAGCCAAGCCAGGACTCGCTACTGCTTTTCAAGAAAACGAATTGTTCATGAAACGCCAATAGGAGGTTGAGTTCTGGCTATCCAATTTTATAAATATTACCTTTGTACTCCTACGATACAGCCGTCACGTCGGGTTAAGATCAACTATATTTAGACGCACTGCACTGGGGGTGATTGATAGTTTATTTCAACCACAGAACGGCGGGAGCAGGCGTTGGTATTCTTAAGTAGTTTGGACCATTATGAATTGTCAGCGCATCTCCAGAAAGTGAATGGTTACGAGTGGGATAAGATATAGGCTCTAAGATAAATAATGTCGACGTTGAAGTCACCGAATAGTAAACAGGACGGAATTTTGGGTGAACACATGCACAGATGAACAGACAGAAGACGCACGGACATAGTCGGATGGACACATGAGTCGGCGGATAGATACGTGAACGGACAGGCATATGGACGGTCAGGATGACCGTGTATTGTACTGTCATATCGTTATTCACAAAAAATACACTTGTCCGGTAGGGTTGTTTATTTTGGACATAGTTACATAACGACATACATTATGTCCGTGAGGCAAGGCAAAAGGAGACTCGTGCATCTCTTGACGAGGACTTCGCTCCAAACTCACATGTCGGAAAGCCAGGAGCAATACTAGAGAAAATTAGAAAAAAATTCTCCAGAAATATTAAGTACAGAGAAAGCAGCAAAAAGTGAGTACAATGTGCATTGAACAGCCTATATGAACAAAAATGTTACAAATAGGAAAAAGCTATTCAAAACTTATATTCTTCGGGCTCAAGAATTACTCAAGGTATAGATATATACAAAACTACATAAATTTTTTGTTCCTTGCAGAACAATTGCATGTTTTAAGGAGGCAGAAAATATTCCTTTACTTATTTTTAACATGACATGCTTTAGTTTTGATTGGCCAATTCCATTAAGAATGGGTATGCATTCAACAATACAATGATCTGACAATCAATAGCCTTAGTACCATAATTAGCCCTTGTTCAGAATCCCGTCAATGAAGAAGTGTGAGGGTCACATGCCACTTCTCTGTTTAGATATTTATTTGACAACGCGGTGGGATCATGTTTGAATTCACGGAAAATCATTGTTGCCTAATTTGGAGAATTTTCCCTCCTATTTACGTTTTTAAATGTGCATGGGTTCAGTTTTAGTTTCATTTTTGTAGGATCTGACGGACGCCGACTACGTCGGCCCTAAGGAGTTTTGCCCCTAAAATGGCATCGACAGCGTTGACTCAATGAATGCATAGAATAAATATCCTGACCGCAGCAGGAATTGAACCAAAAACTTCTGCGTGGCAATCAAGTATTCTACCACAGAGCTGCGTCAGGTCTCGGAAAGACTTTTCAAGTAGACCGTAATGTTCATGAAACGTCATTTGTGGTTGCTGTGCAGTCTATGAAATCTTTTAAACAGTCGCTCCTATCATAGAGCCGTCACGTCGGGTTAACGACAATTGTAGTGAAGCGCCATCAGCTGAAGCTCTTTTCTCTAGCCGTGCCCAAGAACACCATCCTCGAACGTGTCGCTGTACAAAAAGGAAAAAAAAATGTCATCTTAATCTTCAAATTGATTCTCGCATGCTGCACTTCGCCTTTAAGTGAGTGCGAAAAAGTAAAATAAAACTTTGATCAGTCCTGTCCTAAAATGTGTCACTCCGGCAAAAGTGCCCGTATTCGACTCCATCGAATTTTTTTTCATTATGCTGCAAAAGGACGCCGGCGGACAACACTGCCGCCGAAATTGGCTGTCGGGTTCAAGCCATAAGGCTTTACGCTCTTAAATATGGAAATGCGGATAACTTGCAATGCGTCAATCAGTTAGGTTTTGCTCATCTCAAGTGCAAAAGTGCCACCAAATGGACAAAAGCATGATTTGGAGGGAGAAGAAAGTAGGCATCGTTATGAAATCAGATAGCTGGTTGGGATACCATGGCTTTAATCGCCGTCGTATAAAACCAATATGATTCCCTGTTGTCCTATATGAGCTTTTCTGATGTCCTATATGAGCTTTTCACATATAGGACATCAGAAATGTCATCTAAATAACTGAACTTTTTTCAATTTTTCCTATTTTTATAAAGCGAAAATGAAAAAAGCACCACTGCTTTTGCGCTTTCATTCGTCAAATTAGACTTTAAAAACACTAAAATTCTAAGAAAAAGGCAAATCAGGAACTGCGAAGTAAGTGCCATTTCAATCGTGCTCTAAGCATCAAATTTAAATGAAATTAAAAATTTTACCGTACCACGCAGAAGAATATGAATCTAACCTTAAAAAAGGAGCACAAGAAATGCAAACAATGAACGCGAGTTTTAAAAGTGTAAAAGAAGCTCGAACACGATAGCGTCACGACGCTTCAAACAGGGCACCACGTGCGGGCTACGATAGATAGAATGTAGGCTGCTGCTAATGACAGAAACATCGCACTGTTACAAGATCTGCTAGCCTAATTAGCTAATTATCCAGTCGACGGAGAAGCGTAAAAATTTATGAAGTTCCGATTTCAAAGGATGACGTACATGAATAGGCAGCAGCGTTCCTTTTTTTGACGTCGGCTTGGTGGTAGATGGAAGCTTTGGAGAAATGTTAAAACGCCATAATGCTGTCCTGAAGAATTGAACTTTAAACAGTGAAAGCCTATACGCAATAGAGCACAGTAACCATTTCTGTTATGATTCTACTTATTTATAGCTTTTAAATGAGAAGCATTTCTGGGTGATCATTTGAGACTGAGCGTTTCTATCTATCCAACTAGCCGCTTACTTTTGGTTGCTCTCCTGGGTCCCCCCCCTCAACTTGGCGTGAACCCAAATTAGCATGATAGGGTAAGATTGTTTGATTAATATGGCACGCTGCGGAAGAAATGAATGATGTCACACTCCTGTAGCGTACGTCGTCAACCACTTTCCGCCAGACAGTGGCACATACCCACTAGAGGGTATCTGCCGCTGTTATGCGGGTACGTGCCACAGGTGATTGACACTTAGTATCTACCCAGAAACGACGGTAACACACATGAGCAATTCTAACGCAGGAGCGTTTAGAAATACCCGACAGAGGTAGGGTCGACTAGACGAAGTCCAAAAACAATTGTCAGGGTTTCAACTGGAATCGAACCCCAGCATTCTGTGAGACAAGCATTTTACCAGAGAGCTACGCCAGGTCTCGGAACTACTTTTCAAATAGGCGTTAATTTTCGTGAAACGCCAATAGGGGTCGTGGCTACTTTTATAAACATTGGATATGTACTTCTTGGACATAGCCGTCATTTCGGGTTACGTCAATTGTGGTTAGTTGCCATGTGCTGAAGTTGAGTTATGTAGTAGTGTCCAGGGCCAATATCCACGCGAGCATCGGTGTTTCATATCATCTTCGGGAGTTGCTAATACGCATGTTCCAGTTGACATCGTTGCACAAGCGCAAAGAACTGGTTACATAAACATATATCACTCTTCAACAAATGTATATGCGTGCAACATTTGCACATATATTTTGAGTCATTTCGTGTCATGTCACTAAACCAAAAATTGCAACACGGTCACCTTCCCTCCGCATTCTTTGCATAACGTCAATTCCCAGGTACGTGAGATCTGCCGTATATTTTTCTACTGGATGCTATATGAAGAGTAAAATACATATAAATTTCAGCTCAAATCTTGGGAAGGAGTTGCACGCTAATACTTTTCATTCGTTTCGCGTCGTGTACAGCAGCGTTGAGTTGCGGTAGCAATTGCACGGACAACCGATATGAATTCACTATCTTTAAAGCTGATACCGTTGTTGTTACTAAAGTCTACAGTTAGGTGTAGTTCTGAAGCTGTGGCGTTGAGAATGCCCAATTGCCTAGGGTATTGACGCAAAGATTTTCGCCTCGCGTTTTTCCTGCAGCAATATGTTGCTGTAGGTCTGTTGGTCATAAGACGAAAAATCATTTGCTAAAGGTGCGAAAAATAATGAATTCCACGCTCGTGATTACCAACCAGTTGCACTTTTATACTGCGTGAGCTGTAAAAACGACAAGCCTTTAGCTGCGGCTATCACCACTTAGTATGTGCATTGCTCGACCTCGTAAGCACACAGAAGTGTGACGAACTTCCCCGTTGACCACTTCAAGTAGTCTTTTGGAACAGGAAACGAGAATTTAGCGTCGCCAAACACACGAAACAACGTGTGTAACACGGCCGGCCCTCTTAAGCAGTTGCCTAGAAGTAGTATTCTTGCGAAAACCTGGTGAAAGAGGGACGGTCAATCAGATGCCACCGTAACTTGTATCGGTTGCAGCGCGCAAACATGAGGGTATCAGCGGGATTCTCGTCGAGTCGCTCTCGAGAAAGCCATTGTCGTAAAGTCCGACGCAGCATACGGCTTGATAACGCACGAAAAGTTCATAACTCAAATAAATTAATTGATTGATATGTAGGGTTTAACGTCCCAAAACCACTATATGATTATGAGAGACGCCGTAGTGGATCGCTCCGGCAATTTAGACCACCTGGGGTTCTTTAACGTGCACCCAAATCTGAGCACACGTGCCTACAACATTTCCGCCTCCATCGGAAATGCTGCCGCCGCAGCCGGGACTTGAACCCGCGACCTGCGGGTCAGCAGCCGAGTACCTTAGCCACTAGACCACCGCGGTGGGGCTCGAATAAATTATCTTTGAATGCATATTCGCTGTTGATAATTTGCAGGGATGATGGGTATGCTCCCGCAAATCAATCTCACTGGCTATCTTGTCCGATACATGTTCGGTCGCTACAGCTTTAACTAATAGTCGGCTTTTCTTGAACTTGAATTCGCCGTACCAACGCAATGTAGTAATTTAGCATGCAATATAATCACAAACCTTGGCCTCGCCTTCTTGTCTCACTTTTAACATTCTGGTACATTTTTTTAGTGTTTTGCGTTGCAAAATATCGCTGTGTGTTCAGAAATGAGTTTGATTTGAAACGTGCAATACGCTAACACAACAATAAATAAATAATAGTCGTGGTTAGACTTCCCAGAACCATGATTTAATTGCGAGGGATGTTGTAGTGGAGGGCACCGGTAATCTCAGCCACCTGTTTTTTTTAGGTTGCACTGAAGTCTACCATATTGGCTTGAAGATATACACCTCCATTAAAAGTGCTGCTGCTACTGCCGGAATTCAATCCAACGACCTTCGGGTCAATAGTCGGTCTTCTTCACTTGCTCACATGATGCAATTTTGTGACGCTTCAAGAGAAAGTTGACGTGAGTGAAATGAGAAGAAAATGGAATCTCTGCGGTTACTACCTTAAAGAGTCTAGCGATTTTAAAGAATTGACGATTTGCGAAGGGTTTATTGTTTAAAAGATTTGTCGTGTGACAGTTAGCACTGCCAACAGCAAGGCCGCTCTGAGACTCATGAAGCATTTGTGATCACAGCTCCCCGCTCATATTCAGAAGCGACGTGTAGACACAGGTGAGATCTTCATAAAGAACTGGTGCTCCGAAATAACGGCTTCGTGAGAGTGAATACAGCATGCTTCGCACAGTTCCGCAAGGTTTGGTCATGCACGCTCATTTCTATGCAGGAACTAAACAAACTTCCATGGTTGGAGTCCGATTGATTCACATAGTCTTGTTATTCCTATCTCACATGCAACTCGCCCCATAAACGTTGGCTGGAAGATGCGTGCGCGTTCAAAGAAAAAAGATGCGAATAACATTTCACATCAGTTTTTTGCCATACACTCTGTCCTCCTGGATGCCACTGTAACCAGCTGCTTTACCTGTTGGGAACTATTTTTGAAACAAGTGTCTGGCGGCATGCAGTATGCCGGGTAGTTGCCAAATTTATCGGAAATACATCAGATTCGTGACAAAAATTTATGACAATAAGTTATTTGATGAAAGACGAGCCGATTTCTGTCACTATTGACGAGCCACCAGAACTTCGTGGACGTTCAGGCGTGGTGGTAACCGTGCCATTCTATGATGATGAGCATCTCCGACGTAGAACCATCAGGAAAAACTTGCACATAGTGCAGCAATGTAGCACCGTATCAATTCGCATGCTGATACAAACCACACTTTCGAAGGTGAGAAAGATCTTAAGCGTTGTAGTTGTGCTTTGACTGAGCTTCTTACGTGCAGAAGCTTCAGAGGGACTTGCAACTTTCCAACACCGAATATAAGGCGCTTCACTTCAAAAATTGCGGCTACCTACTGAACAACGCTCTGCAAGGTAAATTCAGACGAGCTCATTCAACGCAGTTTGAGATTTTGTTGGGTGCTTTCCTGTCGTGTTGGAATTGCGTGGAAGCTGCACCGAAAGTTTGGTCTTGTGTGCTCGGCAATGTTTATGAACATGAGGTCACTGAAAACCGTATTGCCGGCAAGCTGAATCTTTATGTTATAAAGCTCTAGAAGATAGTTTGGACTATTGTGTTACCACTTTGCCTTTCTTGAGAAGCGGCGAAGGCAAGGCGACGATATGTAAGAAGCTCAGAAGTCCCTTTTCATCGGCTAAGCTATGCATGACTTGTTCGAAAAGGATGTTTCTGAATATCAATGCACTTGTCTTGACCTCTTGAAGCACAAAGTCCTCCGGTACATGAAGTTTGTCCCATTGTGTTTACACCGATGGCTCCACTAATTCGAACAGCTCTACAGGAGCAGTGGTTGTTCAATCTAATACTGTGTTGCTTCAATGCAAGTTTTCTCACACTATGACGTCGACAACAGCAATGCTCCCAGCGCTTCAAGGTGCAGTAAAATACATTCTTCAGCAGCAACCTAATCAAAGGGCAATCTTTTGCGACTCGAGGTCAGCCTTACAGAAACTACGGTTTGTTATGCAGCACGGGTTACACGAACAGTTAGTTTGTCAGATAAGGCACGACTATTAGGAGGCGCTCAAAAATTGTCAGGATATTGTATTTTAGCGAAGCCGAGTCATTGCGGAATTGTCGGCAATGTCCGTGTGAATGAAGCTGCTCGATCAGCTCATGACGAAGAGCTGCATACGTCATGCCACTCTTGAGAACGAACGCTGCAAGGCCACTACAATCACTTGCTCGCGGTGTAATTTTCTACAATGAAATGCGCCGGGTTTCTCCAACACGCACCTGTATTCGATCGACCCCAACTTGCAACTTCGTTTGCCATCCGGGCTCCCAAGATGCACTGAAACTTTACTGTGTGGAATGGGGTGCGCGTGGCATTTACGAATGCGTATTCTCGTCTAATTGTAATGGTGAGCACTTCGGCATGCAACATGTGTGCCTGCGAGGAAACGCTTCAGCACATTCTATGTCATTGCCCAGCATACCTGTCTGAACGACGTATTATGGAATCCAGGCTCTGTCAGCTGGATTCACGACCGTCTACAAAAGAGAAGGTACCTTGGGCGACAATTTTTTATACGTGCAAAGCCACGAAAGCCCTCTTGTACTTCTTAAAGACCACAAGACTTGAAGACCGCTTGTGAAAGAACAGTGTGAGGCCGCGCTGTGTAGTCTCGAGCTGAGCATTTATCCTTCTGTTTCTCACTCTTCTTTTCTATCTGTTTTCTTTCTATTACTCTCCCTTTCCCCCCACAAGTGTTGGGCTGCCAACTGACCCAAGCTTGGTTAGCCTCCTCGCCTTTCCTCTCTCCCTCTCTCTCTCTCTCTATATATATATATAATATATATATATATATATAAATGTATATATAAATATATTAATATATATATATATATATATATGTAACGTAAGAAGGTAGCGACGGTTGGTGGAAGCAGATGAGGAAGAAGTGACAGTACAATAAACATGGAGTATGAGTCTCCCATTCATCATAGCGTCACACAAGTCGACAGGATGAAGACCTGGCCACCACTCATCAACCTCACATCATTCACGAAGCCACCTGCAGTACGCCTCAACTGAATATCGACCACAGAAGAGGTGATCTCAGGCGCATTCAGTTACCGGCACCATGACAGAACCATCGACTGAGCTCGACATCCCCAAGTACACCGGATCAGCGGACGACGGACCCGTACAGGACTGGTTCAACCTATTCGAGGTCCACGCCGCCGCTGCATCCTGGTCGGAACGGGAGATGATCATCAACTTTACCGACTACATCTCCGGTGAGGCATTCAAGTTTTACCTGACACACATATTCGAAAACGACGAATCATGGCAAAAGATCAGGGAAGAGATGATTACCCGTTTCAAAAAATACGATGACGACTACGACGAAGACTTGCTTGTAACCCACCATCCACACACAACTGCACCCCGTCGTCAATTTTACAGGCAGTCTTCAACCATTCGAACGCACAAGATTCGACCTCTGACAAAAGATGAAGTGGCACACGAGTTAAGTGGCAGACGACAACGCGTATTTTGGGAAAAACACAGCCATCAAGCGCGCCTCCCTTCTGCACCAAAGTCGGCATTTGCGAAGTCATCGCTTCAGCACATGACCCGAGACATTGCCCAACCTCCTGATGCCGTTCACTCTTCGTCTGGCATACGTGGTCCACCACCTGGGTTTTCGTCACGCGGTTCTTCAAGCGCTCCTAACGCTCCCCACTTGCCTTATACGGACGCCTTGCTCATGGTAGACCAGCTGACGCATGGAGAAAATACCGTACAACGCCATGACTACTCGAAGAGTGAAAATCCTGGTTTTACATCACTTGGCTCTTTCATCGCTCACAACGCTCACCTGAAGCCTCACTCGCCCACTACGGTTGGGATAGAGCTGCAGAACTCCGAATATACTCAGCCAAGCCCAGGACCAACCGTCCTGATTAATGCATCAGAACAGCTTATCTCCCAAGGTGCGGACGCAGAGAAACAGCCCCAAGTAAAATATGACCAAACCAATCCTTTCGCAGTGTCGCCGTCGAGTTCCCAGCCACATGAGAGCCCAATCAACACAGGAGGCTCGGAAGGATCAACTTTTAAGCACTTCCCTGTGCCAGGAACGTCCATTAAGAATGTCGTTGCAAGAGCCTCAGCAGATTTTTCTGTCAATTCTGGCACACTATCTCCATTGCCTGACACGGATCGCGACACCCTAACAAGTATCGACTATTTGCTGGTCACATCAACCTATAAAGAAAAGCGGGCTCATGTTTCTAAAGGAAGTTCAACTCGACAGATAGTGCAACGTAAGCAATGCCAACAAAAGCAACAAGGAGAGGCCCAGCAGCTAAAACGGCCACACCAACAAGGTCAACGAAGAACTAAAGCGACATCGCAAGCATACTTGCGGCGTGAACAACGGCCACCACAACCATCACCGCCACCACAACGACCACTACAGAAAAGACTAATTCCGCATTTCAGCCATCTTCACAGAAAGAAAAGTCAAGGCACTTTTCTGCACCAGCGTTCAAGATTGCGCCTTCGGTCTGAACATCTGCGCCATCGCTATAGAAAACTCCCTAAACGCCACAAAACAACCGCTTGTAGTCTGCAGGAACACAAGCAGTGCCCAATCAGCCACGATCAACGGGCATGCAAACTGCATGCACCGCATTTGTGTCACTCACGACGAAAAATGCGACGCCAACAAAACTGTCGATTTTGCAAGGCATTCCAGCGTTCATTCCTCGAAAGAACGCTAGCTACGTTTCCGTCGGTTTCCACGCCCAAAGCATGCTTATGTCGTCCAGAGCGTAACAGCCAGCCTCGCCCACCAGAGCCGTACTTGATAACCCTGGATTGCTGCCCTCTCCTGTGAAGTCTGTGCGATCTCACGGAACTTCAATGTGATGTGGAACTACAACCCATTTAGACATTTTTTTGTGTTACAGGATTGCTTGTTCATCATGTATTGTAATATGTAACGCGAGCATTCTTTCGGGGGGAGGGGGAATCCTGTAACGTAAGAAGGTAGCGACGGTTGGTGGAAGCAGATGAGGAAGAAGTGACAGTACAATAAACATGGAGTATGAGCCACGCCACGTCGCCCAGTCATCATAGCGTCACATATATATATAAATTTATTTATTTATATATCTTGTCCCATAGGGGCGGTTGGTTTAAAACGCATACATTCGTCAATGGCGAGATCCAACTGATGTATTCGCAGCAGATGTCACAAGACTACCAGGTGGACCTACCAAACGTCTACTAAGTGTAACAAGTTGACCTCCTTGACGGGAATCAACACTTCACGATTGTCTCAGTCTTTAACTGATGCTATGCTAGTGTCGGTGAAAAATAGAGACAGTCATTTGAGATAAACCCAGCTGATGAACTTCATTTTTCACTAACGACTCCGCCATTGTCTTGTGTTCGATTTCTAAACCCACATGTGAGGCATGAACTTCCCTGCGCGTTCGAAATCTAGGCGCCTGATTCTCAAGTAGTGATTCTTGAAACTGACGACTTGAGCTAGCTCCTGAGTGATCTTGTGAACTACCAGAGCTATAAATTGCAAACACTAATAAAACCCGGTTGTTTTAGGTGTTTAACACTGTCGAGGGACCAGTGCTCTTTCACTGCGAGCTGCGTCTTCCAGCGCGTAATGCTTCTACAGTACTCACTTTGAAAAAGCGTTTTCAAAGCTGATAGTCTTGGATGTAAGAGCATGCTTCGATAACTGACAGCTACTTTGCAAAGTGTGCTTGTGTTTTACATTAAGTTATCAGCTTATTGGCGTTCTGTGCTCAGGCATTTAGAATGTGCTTATAAGTTTTTGTCTATTGAAACATTCTCAGAAAAATAAAATGGGCTACTCAGTGTGGACTCTAGTACCCTGTAGCACCACAATGTCGTCTGGCTGAGCACCCATCTCAATCGGGTGCCGGGCGCGTCATCCAACCTCCACACGATCACCCACGACATAGCATGCGCACTTACCAGGCCGCCATAGGGCAACCTGATCTCTGCATTAGAGACTAATCAGCACCCTTCATAAGCAAATCTCACATGTAAAAGCATATAAAAAAACTTCATATCTGGTTACATCAGGAATTGGGCATATCAGGTTTCATATAGAATCTCCATGTATGGGGATTCTATATAAAGCTCGGTCCTATATGCAAAATTCCTCATGTAGCCTTATATGGGCGTTATACAACCTGAAATACCAAATTCCTCACATACCCATATATGGACGTTGCTGTACATAGCCATATATGGCAATCATTTATATATGGCTTTATATGTAAGAATCAATATAAGCTTCAATGTTTCCTTCTATGTATATCTTTATATATAGCGAATCAGATAATTTATGTATATGAATTCTACTTGCTTCCCCGGCATAACTTGTAGTCTCATAAATCATTCAACAGCTAGAAATATCGCTGTTTGTTAAAATGTCTGCATGTGGTCGCCACCGTCTCCAAAACAAAGGTTGTACGTATTCTGTCAACATTCTTGTTCTAGTTACCCTCGTTAGTTATCCTCAAGATATAGTTGCTAAATGTAACTTGGCAACGTATCTAAAGTTTGTGGTGAGCACATGTCACTGTTACTCCACTTTTTCTAAAAAGATACCTTGTGTAAATTAATTGCTTAGCTATTGACACTTTTTATTGAGTTTCGTAAAAAAACCTTTTCACAGTTCTTTTTAATAAAAACTTTCTGGCATGTCAATTCAGTGCTCATAGTGAGTAGAAAAGAAATATTCACTTTCTGTTGAGCGATTGAACTGCGTGAGCAAAGAGTGGTTTAAGGGACATGATATTCAACCTTCATGAGATTGGTCAAAAGCGATTGGTATTCAAGCTTGTCATGTTTAAGTATTTTGTCTGGGAATGGCTTATAGCAAGAGTGCTAAATGTGGTGTCTATAGGTCTTTGCGCACGTGGGATTGGAGGCTATTATCAATATTTTTTGCCATCGGGACACTACAATGTCTTTTCTGTTCTGTTCTGTTTTAACTGTTTTGCTGTGGAGAGGTTGAGGTGCCTATTGCCTTGGCTACTCCATATCACAAAGACCACCTATGCTGAAGCTTTAAAGCGGCCTTGGGCCTCCCCGCCGTTATTCGTTCGCGCTGCTCCCACCGTGTCGCTCCAGTAGGCGCAGTCAACAGTGTACTACGACGATAGGTATGCGTCTCTAACATTTTTTCGTGCCACCCCAGTCAGCCATCATTCGCAGCAGCCAGTTCATTGCATCGATGATAAGTGCATGTCCAGTCTGAAGTCAGTTATTTGGCGTACACCTGACCACCGGCCTCTCTTCTTTCACTGTGGTGAAGCAGATTACTTGTACAGCCAGTGCCCATACCGTCGCCTTGGGCTTCGAGGTTTCTCTGCCTACTTGCTGCCACTCCTGTACGGCCAGTGACCCCGCGACATCAAAAACTACCTCCCCAACCACCCTGCACCACCATCCGCTGGGCTCCAGTTCCGTTCACTACCGCCAAGGTGATTTTCATCGCAGCGGTATTCTACCGCACGGTCTCTAAGCCCCCACCGGGAAAAGTAACTGGAGTGACTTCTGGGGGCGACGTTGCTCAACATTGAAGTTCCGAAGACCTCCGATCAAGTCAGAGACGTAACGATACTGCAGAATACGACTGGATTTCATGTGATATACCAGTGACGATTCATGGTTACGCGGTTGACGCATTAGTGAACACTGGCGCCGACTACTCAGTATTGAGTGGGAATGGGGCCCACAGCTAAAGAATAATCACG
Source organism: Rhipicephalus annulatus (assembly GCA_013436015.1). Taxonomy (NCBI): domain Eukaryota; kingdom Metazoa; phylum Arthropoda; class Arachnida; order Ixodida; family Ixodidae; genus Rhipicephalus; species Rhipicephalus annulatus. The sequence goes on along the minus strand of WOVY01014925.1, from coordinate 367,441 downwards.
CCGTGGCAGAACTTGCAGATTTGAACGGCTGGTGGCCATGTCGTAACTCTACTGAGCGCCTGTGCTACTAGTATTCAGAGCCAAAGGATAAACGTTTTTTTCTCTAGCTGCCTTGTCCTACGCGAGTGCTCCTGTGACGTTATTCATGGAGTTGACTTTTTAAGAGTATGATGCTATTATTGACCTGCAAGAGCGTCGTGTCATGTTTTAAGCCGACCGAGCAATTGATGCACAAAATGATGAACGGTGTCTCGACGTACTTCGAATTTCTGCAGACATCGTCACACTTCGACCTTGAGAAAGTTTCATGGTCGATGTCACATGCTGCAACAGGGGCAATGGCATAGCAGTGACCGAAACGAACTTAGAGGCACACTGGAACGAGACATTTGTGTAGTCGGAAGTGTCATACATCTTCGTGGTAGCCGATCACAGTTGCTTGTTACCAGACTTAGCAATGAGCACTGACACCTCTTCCACGGCACTTCAATCGCTTTTGCCTACGAAATAAAAGAAATTGGCAACTGTTTTGCGTCGGAGGCCACCAGCGCCACATACACGCCATTCAGTAATATCGACATGAATCCTGCCTTATCGACCAGTAACCAGACCGCACTGCGCACGCTCCTGTTGGAATTCCAGTTCTGCTTCGCAAGTTTCTCTCAAATGCTCCAGACATCCATCACACAGCACAAAGTAATCACGTACGACGACGCACACTCTAGCAACCAGCATCCTTAACGCGTGTCGATAAAATAACGCGAAGCGATACGTACAGGAGTCCGAGGGATGCTTGAAGATGGTGTCATCGAACCATCCAACAGCCCTTGGTCGTCTGTGGTTGTCCTGGTCATAAAAAAGGCAGGACTCTACCCTTTTGCGTCGACTGCCGCAAGCTTAACACCGTTACCAAAAGGACGTGTACCGGCTACCGCGTATCGACGACTCGTTGGTAGACTTGGCCATGCCCAATATTTCTCTTCTGTGGATCTGAAAAGTGGCTATTGGCAAATCGGGGTAGATGCACGAGACCACGAGAAAACAGCCTTCGTGGGTCCAGACGGCCTCTACGAATTTCGAGTCATTCCTTTTGACTTGTTTTTAGTGCCGGCAATTTTCCAGCAAATAACGGACACCGTCCTCAGAGGGCTAAAGTGGTAGACTTCTCTTGTCTACTTTGAAGATGTGGTGGTCTTTTACGGCAGCATCTTCACCACTTGCGCAGTGTGCTGGAGGCTATCCGATCGGCGAACCACACACTCAAGCCACAGAAGTGCCACTTTTGTTATAAGGAACTCAAATGTCTTGGACATTTAGTTAGCGCCAAAGAAGTCCATCCACATCCAGACAAACTTTCCGTTGTTGCTGAATTTCCAGCTGCTGTCAATAAGGCCCTCTGGCGTTTTATTGGGTGTTGCGCCTACTATCGCAGGTTGATAGACGACTTTTCACAGATAGTGGAACCCCTGACTCTCCTTACAAGGGACGACATAACGTTTGTGTGGGAAAACGAGCAACAAGCAGTGTTTACTGAACTGCGATAGCACATGCAATCAGCGTCCATTCTCGCTCATTTCGACAACAATGCTGACACGGAGGTGCATACGAACGTCAGTAACGTTAGTCTGAGCGCAAGTACTCGTTCAGGGTCAAGATGGCATGGACAGAGTCATAGCATACGCCAGCCTCTCCTTATCTCGTGCCGAGGTGAATCAATCCACTGGTAAGTAAGAGTGCCTCGCAGAAGCGTGGGCAATCACCAAGTTTCGCCCGTACCTTTATGGTTCTCCCTTCAAGATAGTGACAGACAACCATGCCCTCTGTTGGTTGGCAAACATGCGAGACCTTTCCGGACATTTAGCACAATGGAGCTTGCAGCTGCAGCTGTCTGACGTCACCATCGTTTATAAGTCCCGCCGTAAGCACCAAGACGCTGACACACTGTCGCTCGCATCGCTTCGTCTCGTCACTCAGGGAGCAGAGGTCACCGAAAGCTCGTCGGACCTGAGTTGACGACTGCGCGACGGCGAAGAAATCCGGCCAACAAATGATCACATGAAGGTCCACGACTTAACCATACCACGTCACCTCTCCCACTCGTTGACGTAGTTTTGCCTGCGAGACAGCGTGCTATATAAGAAGAATGCTCTTTCGAACGACCGTGCTCACCTTCTGGTGGTTCCTCGGGACATGCGAGACGACGTCCTTTTCACTTGCCATGACTAAACCACGTCTGGCCACCTAGGATACTCACGCACACTTGCCTGGGTAAGTGAGAAATACTATTTGCCTGGACTTTTGACATGCGTCAAACAGTATGTCAAAGGCTGTCGGGAAATCCAGCGCCGAAAACAACGATCTGTTAAGTCAGCTGGTTTACTTCATCCAAATGAAGTACCCTGTACACCGTAAAACAAGTTTGTATAGATATTCTCGGCCCATTTCCGCTGTCTTCTCACGGCAACAAATGGGTGATCGTAGCGACCGGTTATTTACCACGCTACGCGGAGACATAGACGATCCTACGAGCCACGGCCTCTGAGGTAGCACAATTTTTCATGCGCCACATCGCGTTGCATCATGGTGCGCCTTCTAGCGTCATAGCAGACAGAGGCACAGCATTCAGAGCACAGCTCATGCAAAAAGTTTTTGAACTAATCAACACTAGGCACCGAAAGACAACATCGAAGTTCCGAAGACCTCCGATCAAGTCAGAGACGTAACGATACTGCAGAATACGACTGGATTTCATGTGATATACCAGTGACGATTCATGGTTACGCGGTTGACGCATTAGTGAACACTGGCGCCGACTACTCAGTATTGAGTGGGAATGGGGCCCACAGCTAAAAGAATAATCACGCCGTGGCAGAACTTGCAGATTTGAACGGCTGGTGGCCATGTCGTAACTCTACTGAGCGCCTGTGCTACTAGTATTCAGAGCCAAAGGATAAACGTTTTTTTCTCTAGCTGCCTTGTCCTACGCGAGTGCTCCTGTGACGTTATTCATGGAGTTGACTTTTTAAGAGTATGATGCTATTATTGACCTGCAAGAGCGTCGTGTCATGTTTTAAGCCGACCGAGCAATTGATGCACAAAATGATGAACGGTGTCTCGACGTACTTCGAATTTCTGCAGACATCGTCACACTTCGACCTTGAGAAAGTTTCATGGTCGATGTCACATGCTGCAACAGGGGCAATGGCATAGCAGTGACCGAAACGAACTTAGAGGCACACTGGAACGAGACATTTGTGTAGTCGGAAGTGTCATACATCTTCGTGGTAGCCGATCACAGTTGCTTGTTACCAGACTTAGCAATGAGCACTGACACCTCTTCCACGGCACTTCAATCGCTTTTGCCTACGAAATAAAAGAAATTGGCAACTGTTTTGCGTCGGAGGCCACCAGCGCCACATACACGGCATTCAGTAATATCGACATGAATCCTGCCTTATCGACCAGTAACCAGACCGCACTGCGCACGCTCCTGTTGGAATTCCAGTTCTGCTTCGCAAGTTTCTCTCAAATGCTCCAGACATCCATCACACAGCACAAAGTAATCACGTACGACGACGCACACTCTAGCAACCAGCATCCTTACCGCGTGTCGATAAAATAACGCGAAGCGATACGTACAGGAGTCCGAGGGATGCTTGAAGATGGTGTCATCGAACCATCCAACAGCCCTTGGTCGTCTGTGGTTGTCCTGGTCATAAAGAAAGGCAGGACTCTACCCTTTTGCGTCGACTGCCGCAAGCTTAACACCGTTACCAAAAGGACGTGTACCGGCTACCGCGTATCGACGACTCGTTTGGTAGACTTGGCCATGCCCAATATTTCTCTTCTGTGGATCTGAAAAGTGGCTATTGGCAAATCGGGGTAGATGCACGAGACCACGAGAAAACAGCCTTCGTGGGTCCAGACGGCCTCTACGAATTTCGAGTCATTCCTTTTGACTTGTTTTTAGTGCCGGCAATTTTCCAGCAAATAACGGACACCGTCCTCAGAGGGCTAAAGTGGTAGACTTCTCTTGTCTACTTTGAAGATGTGGTGGTCTTTTACGGCAGCATCTTCACCACTTGCGCAGTGTGCTGGAGGCTATCCGATCGGCGAACCACACACTCAAGCCACAGAAGTGCCACTTTTGTTATAAGGAACTCAAATGTCTTGGACATTTAGTTAGCGCCAAAGAAGTCCATCCACATCCAGACAAACTTTCCGTTGTTGCTGAATTTCCAGCTGCTGTCAATAAGGCCCTCTGGCGTTTTATTGGGTGTTGCGCCTACTATCGCAGGTTGATAGACGACTTTTCACAGATAGTGGAACCCCTGACTCTCCTTACAAGGGACGACATAACGTTTGTGTGGGAAAACGAGCAACAAGCAGTGTTTACTGAACTGCGATAGCACATGCAATCAGCGTCCATTCTCGCTCATTTCGACAACAATGCTGACACGGAGGTGCATACGAACGTCAGTAACGTTAGTCTGAGCGCAGTACTCGTTCAGGGTCAAGATGGCATGGACAGAGTCATAGCATACGCCAGCCTCTCCTTATCTCGTGCCGAGGTGAATCAATCCACTGGTAAGTAAGAGTGCCTCGCAGAAGCGTGGGCAATCACCAAGTTTCGCCCGTACCTTTATGGTTCTCCCTTCAAGATAGTAACCATCCAACAGCCCTTGGTCGTCTGTGGTTGTCCTGGTCATAAAGAAAGGCAGGACTCTACCCTTTTGCGTCGACTGCCGCAAGCTTAACACCGTTACCAAAAGGACGTGTACCGGCTACCGCGTATCGACGACTCGTTTGGTAGACTTGGCCATGCCCAATATTTCTCTTCTGTGGATCTGAAAAGTGGCTACTGGCAAATCGGGGTAGATGCACGAGACCACGAGAAAACAGCCTTCGTGGGTCCAGACGGCCTCTACGAATTTCGAGTCATTCCTTTTGACTTGTTTTTAGTGCCGGCAATTTTCCAGCAAATAACGGACACCGTCCTCAGAGGGCTAAAGTGGTAGACTTGTCTTGTCTACTTTGAAGATGTGGTGGTCTTTTACGGCAGCATCTTCACCACTTGCGCAGTGTGCTGGAGGCTATCCGATCGGCGAACCACACACTCAATCCACAGAAGTGCCACTTTCGTTATAAGGAACTCAAATTTCTTGGACATTTAGTTAGCGCCAAAGAAGTCCATCCACATCCAGACAAACTTTCCGTTGTTGCTGAATTTCCAGCTGCTGTCAATAAGGCCCTCTGGCGTTTTATTGGGTGTTGCGCCTACTATCGCAGGTTGATAGACGACTTTTCACAGATAGTGGAACCCCTGACTCTCCTTACAAGGGACGACATAACGTTTGTGTGGGAAAACGAGCAACAAGCAGTGTTTACTGAACTGCGATAGCACATGCAATCAGCGTCCATTCTCGCTCATTTCGACAACAATGCTGACACGGAGGTGCATACGAACGTCAGTAACGTTAGTCTGAGCGCAGTACTCGTTCAGGGTCAAGATGGCATGGACAGAGTCATAGCATACGCCAGCCTCTCCTTATCTCGTGCCGAGGTGAATCAATCCACTGGTAAGTAAGAGTGCCTCGCAGAAGCGTGGGCAATCACCAAGTTTCGCCCGTACCTTTATGGTTCTCCCTTCAAGATAGTGACAGACAACCATGCCCTCTGTTGGTTGGCAAACATGCGAGACCTTTCCGGACATTTAGCACAATGGAGCTTGCAGCTGCAGCTGTCTGACGTCACCATCGTTTATAAGTCCCGCCGTAAGCACCAAGACGCTGACACACTGTCGCTCGCATCGCTTCGTCTCGTCACTCAGGGAGCAGAGGTCACCGAAAGCTCGTCGGACCTGAGTTGACGACTGCGCGACGGCGAAGAAATCCGGCCAACAAATGATCACATGAAGGTCCACGACTTAACCATACCACGTCACCTCTCCCACTCGTTGACGTAGTTTTGCCTGCGAGACAGCGTGCTATATAAGAAGAATGCTCTTTCGAACGACCGTGCTCACCTTCTGGTGGTTCCTCGGGACATGCGAGACGACGTCCTTTTCACTTGCCATGACTAAACCACGTCTGGCCACCTAGGATACTCACGCACACTTGCCTGGGTAAGTGAGAAATACTATTTGCCTGGACTTTTGACATGCGTCAAACAGTATGTCAAAGGCTGTCGGGAAATCCAGCGCCGAAAACAACGATCTGTTAAGTCAGCTGGTTTACTTCATCCAAATGAAGTACCCTGTACACCGTAAAACAAGTTTGTATAGATATTCTCGGCCCATTTCCGCTGTCTTCTCACGGCAACAAATGGCTGATCGTAGCGACCGGTTATTTACCACGCTACGCGGAGACATAGACGATCCTACTAGCCACGGCCTCTGAGGTAGCACAATTTTTCATGCGCCACATCGCGTTGCATCATGGTGCGCCTTCTAGCGTCATAGCAGACAGAGGCACAGCATTCAGAGCACAGCTCATGCAAAAAGTTTTTGAACTAATCAACACTAGGCACCGAAAGACAGCCGCGTACCATCTGCAAACGAACGGGCTTAGCTAGCGGCTGAATAAGACGCTAGCAGACATGATCGCAATGCACATTGACGTTCAGCACAAGGCATAAGAGCGGATCTTCCCTTACGTGACATTCGCGTATAACACAGCCGTGCAAAAGGCCACGCGATTCACACCATTTCGGCTTCCCTACGGCCGTGAAGTGCAGACCATGCTCGACTCTATGCTACCGTGTCAAGACAACAATTAGTTGACAACTGCCGCCGAGGAATTCGCAGAGCGTGCCGAGGAAGCTCGACAGCTTGCACGACTGCTCATCGGCCAGTACCAGCAAGCAGGCACACGACGATATTATACCCGCCACAGGGACGTGGTCTACAACCCCGCAGACCAAGTTTCGGCGTGGACGCCCGTTCGCCCAGAGCTCAGTAAAAAGCTACTTAGCGAGTATTTCGGCATTACAAATTGCGATACCGTGTCAGTGACGATACCTACATAGTGGTCCCGGACTCAATGACACAGCAGGCACAGACGAGCACACAACCGAGCCCGAATGTCGTTCATGTTGTGCGCATGAAACCGCTCATTGCGCGTTGGTAACTTTGTTTTTTTTTACCATTCACTAGTCTTTGTGTTTCACATTCAATTTTGTGGTCATTGTTGCTCGTTCAGTGAATTTTTTTCTTATTGTCATGATCTTTATTTTCTACTTTCAGTTTATCTGGGATTTCCATTGCCTTTTCTTTTTCTTCACGCGCCTATCTTACAGCATCAGGGCCTTGCTATGTTCTTTCATTTCCCCTCTTTTATCTTTTTCTTGTTTCTTTGGAAGGGGGGATAATGCCACCTGCATGTAACGGGTTAGGAGCAAGAGCGGCTCTTACCATGAAAAATAAAAGATTGCGTGCGCCTTCTTCGGTCGAGATTCAGCCGCGAAGAGTGCGCTTTTCAAGAGCTTGCTACATCTTGGCTGATTAAAAGCCCCTTGCACTTCTGAAGCCTCGTGACAATACAATTTGTCTGTTGATCTAATCATTTTCTTTCTCTGCCCGTGTTCTCAAAACTCCATATATATGTCTGTACTCTTCAATGAAGTTTATGTTGTTAGTGTCTGCTATGCTGAGGTGCCCTCCTGTTGTACTTTACAATTTTTTCGGCAATCAGTTAAGATAACATATTATTGCTCATGGTTTACACTATGCTACCCTTTTTTAGATGCGGAGCATCTAATACTCGAGGCTTGTAGTGCGGCGCCGTCCGCAAGCTTCCTCCTCCTTCTTCCACCATCTGTGCATCCCTTCCTCCTCTACACACCGTGCGCGCTTCACTCCTCCACCATCTGTGCACCCTTCCTCCTCTACACACCGCGTTCGACATCTACAATTCTCCTGATTCTCCAGTGGACGCGCGTGCGCCGTCGCGCTTCGAGAACATTCAACAGCTGACAGTGCATGCGCCGCCGCGCTGTATATATACTCAAGGTCGGCGCTCGCTCGCTCAGTTGCCGCTCGTCGGTTGGTTTGTACGGCGCGTTGACGTCCAAGGTCGCGGTGAAATGAATTCTAACGAATCCACAAACACAATGATCGACGTCCCTTCGACCAGCGCCGCCCTTTCGCATACGTGTGTACGTGTTCACTCATTTAACACCCCCTCCTACAACCACGTTAACCAATTTAGCCATCGACCCAAGTAGGTCGCAATTTAACCCCCATTTCACAACCACGTTAACCAATTTAGCCATCGACCCAAGTAAGTCGCACTTTAACACCCCGTTAACCAATTATATGCTCCTCATCCTCCTCAGTGTTCCCCCGAGGGAAGCTGCGAGCAATTTTTTTACACAGAATGTTGCCATGTGCACAACCTTCACTGAGACAAGACACTTTTAACTTTCTGAATTACACAGTAGTATGACACAATAAAAATTGTTCCATTAGTATCATACAATAAAAAAGTATACACCGAGTGGCTGAGTTGCGCGAAAGGAATAAGGTATTCCTTTTGCGTTTAACTCTGAAACGCAGAGCCTAATGGTCCTCCAGTTTTTTTTTCATAGTATCAAGCCCATTTGCATCAAACGGGTTCAATCTGTCGGTTTGTGTAAAATTATGTACTGTGCTCACTGATTAAAACGTGACATCACAATATTTTGTATCACTAGGTATACGAGTAAGTGCAGTCCCTCAAGATAGCCACGTGATGTTGTGACATCTGTAATAATAATTTTGGCTCTGATGTGCGCATTCTGGTCGAACTTACACTTATATCACACGAACTGTAGATGGTGGAAACAAAATGTGCGGCTATTTCTAAGTTCTCCCGATTCGATCCATTAGCACTGCCCCCTGCTTTGAAAAAACAAACTAGCGAAAAAATTCACTGCGTGTTCTTATCAAAACACGAGTAGTTATAAAAAGAATGAGAAAGTAGGCCACAAAATACAAATATAACGTGGCCTCAAAATTAATGCCACCTTTGGAGATGGAGATATTCAACTGTTTTTTATTTGTAATTGTGGAAGTTGTTTTTATGCTTTATGATTCCTCAAGCGTTTAAACGAGAAAAATACAAAACAAATATATCTACATCAATATTTTTACGAAAAGTATAATCGCACAAAATCCATATTTTGAAGAACTGTAGTTTTTCAATAAATAAAGCTATGTGTCAAAGAAATAAAAAAAGTGTTGTCGTATCGCTCAAACAAAATAGCTTAATCACGTGACTACGATTACTACGAAGTTATTTACTCACTAAGCATCCAATGTGGTATGTTTTCTGAGTTATCATAACATTCGCGAACAATCTGCGAAATAATGAAAATGATAAACTTACCTTCACATCTAACCGAGTCTTGTCTTTCACGGAGCCTGTTAATCCCGACAGCCTAATTCCGCGTTATGGCCACCACGTCCATTCTTACTGTTTTTGAGAGACGTTGTGAGGAAAGCTTGCCCGCAAGCAGGGGTGTTCATTTTTTTTGCAAAAAACAATAGGACGGCCAATTCAGTGGCCTACATACGCACAGGCACACGCACACAAAAACACTTTCACATCCGTCCGAAATTGCACCACGTACAGCGAGGGCGATTCCTGGGAGTTGCATTTTTATCTTGTCTAAACCGCAGCAGTAGTCGAACACGAAATAAGAGCAAGAGGAATGAAAAGTGACGAACACGATCCACACCGCACCCATGACTCCAGTGAGTGAAGAAGCAACAAAGGCGCGGATGGATACACTGCAGACTTGACAGTGCAGCCTACATTACTTCTTGAGATCAATGATTTACGCGCTTCTTTTTCCAAGCTTATTTTTCCAAGCTTATTGGGGAACGAACTTTTAGTTGTCCACAAGTAGGGACGAAATATTATTGCCATACGACGGAACGCCTGCGCGAACTATTTTCTTCTTCTTTACTCGAAATGGGCCGCGGCGCTTTTTTGTCTGATGTGTCTACCGATTGTTGTATGCAAAAAATCTTCCCCGAATTTTTCACCCCTCCGACGGTGGTCTTTTTATATTCTTTACCCTGCGCTCTCCTAGCAAACTAGCAAACGGCTGCAGTGTGGTCAGGCAAGTTTTTAACAATAAAACACCGAAAACAGCGAAGACACAGAACCCTAATGATAAGTAAAAACTTACTGCACGTGGGTTTCGGCTGCAAGCATTTATTAACAACGACAGATCTCTAAAACCACAAAGCAGCCTGAATCAGCAGATACGAGAATTAGCGACGTTCTTGTATTACATGCTTATCCCATGGTGTACGTTAACACCATACTTGTAGCTGCTGAAGAAAAACAGAAAAATCGTGATTAATAAAGTAACGAGTAAATTCTGACATGCTATAATGCATGCTCAGCCAAAGTTTTGCCATTTATGCAAGCGACATCTTCCGTATACGTGCTGACTCAATTGAGGGTAACATGACCAATAAGCTCATCAATTCTTCCTTAGTTAATGTCCGGGAGATGATTATGGCTTGTGTTGCACGTCAGTGCGTCGCAAAAGATAAAATTGCACTAGGATAGTTAATTGGACTAAGAATTGGACCGTTGAACTAGAATTGTGAGCCAGTAAGAACTACTGGCTCACTTTTCCTACTCTAAATCCTTTAGGCAAATAACTTGCCCTCTACTACTTGGCTTGTGTGTTTAGTTGTAGTGTGCATCGAAAGCTATGCGGAGCCTGAGCGCAACCCTGGCCAGCTGATTGCGTTAATGGCACCCGACCCGACTCAGCGTAAGGAAATCAATGTCAAATCCTGTGTAGTCTGGCTCCACATTATGACTGCTCGTAGCACAGACACAATACTTTTTTTGATAATGTAGCGCGATAGTCAATATGTCACATTGAAACATAGACAAACGACACAATTCACGCGCTGGACACGTATACTACAAGCAATGTTAAACATAAGTGTCCAATGTTTTGGGCTTCAGTTGAGGGCAGAACGATTATTTGGGTTAAAGTGAAGTGCGTCCGTATCCCGCAAAAATGAAATTCCGTTTATTGCTTCATCTGGTAGCCGGAGATGCCAAGATTTTTTTCGCAAGCATAGCCAGCTTGGCATGTTTAAACTTCTTGTTCTTTTGAAAGGTTAGTAAAGGAAAAAAATCATTTGCTGGTTAGGTAATCACAAAGATCATTTTATGTGCTCATCTTTACAAACTAAAAAGAATTTCGACAAACCTCCTTTATTTTCGGCCTGATTCGGGCATTGCATCTGACCTAAGCATCATCCGATAAAAAACAAAATTGCCCGAGCTCAGCCCGTGCCCGAGGGGTGAAGACGGCGACATGACCAAGCCCGCGTTTGTCTTTTCCAATTAGCCGGATCACATGAATACCTCAATCAGTTATCTGTAATTTGTAATGTGCATTTAGAAAATGATTTATTTATTTTTTTATTTATAGTGATGTTGCTCCTCGGAGCTAACACATCAACAAGGCGTAACCTTACACAGTCGGGTGTCCTCCAACCTCTTATTCTCACTTTTACTTCTCTCCTTATGGCCCTTACCCATTGCAGGGAATTGGCACTTTTTTCTTTTATCTCCTTCACTGCACTTGTCTGTCTTCCTTCCTGCGCTGAGTGCAGATCGCTTCACTCATCTTGGCTTCTTTGATTACAGCTGCTGGTATGATAATTAAATGCTTTCCCAATAGCAGCAAATCTTCTTGACCAGAGGCTTTAGTGTATCATGTATACATTCTTGAATATTTTGTGTTGAGATGTTCTCTTACCAACTTGAAATGGTTCATGATATCGTCATGAGATCATGACGCAGACGGACGGAGCTGATTGCAGGTCGAATGATAAACTGTTTTTTGTACCTAAGTTGTGGCCACGTAAGATAAAATCTAGATTACAGCAAGACGCTGACCCTTATAGCGAGAGCAGAGTGTGAGCCATCGATCAAATGACAACGGACGAAGCGTGTTGGCATTTATACACTTGCCATCGAACAATACTGCGTTATTGCTAGCGGTATTGTAGGTTCTAGAACAATGTGAAAGGTTCACGAAGTGCGTGTGATCGTACCAAACGATCTATTACAGCCTCGAAGCATCTCCAACACCGTAAGCGCGGTTGGCACTGAAGGTAGTGTAAGCAAGCGATAACAAAACATGAGGAAAGGAATGTGGCATTGCCCCCCTCTAGAAAGGCATCGTCCTGATGCTTTCACAGAAGAGGAAAATACGAAAGTATTCCAAGAAAGTAAAAGCAATAAATTGCAATACAACAATACCAACAACAAAATACACTGTTTCAGTTCAATAACGCGCATGAAATTGCTTGAGTCGAGCAACATGGACGATTTCAGGTCGTGATTGAGTTCGTTAAGATTTCGTGATGCCATCGGAGACAACCTCGTAGTCGAGTGGGCTGAGAGGTCAACTTATCCTGTGTGGTTCAAAACACCGTCGGAGAAGTTTTTCGCCGAGTCCTCGTCAGCGTATTGGCGTCAATACCCGAGCACGTTCCCCGGGCTGGTATACACGAAGCGTCGTCGAAGATTGTAACGGCGGCTATCCATCCTCTTTTGGTTCTTGATGCAGAAGCGGGTGAGTTGTCATGCCTCTTGGGTGCGCTAAAGGTACTCGCTCACATCGAAGTTTTCTTCGTCGGTGAAGTAGGGTAACATGGCGTCGAGCGTAATTTGCGGGGTCTTTTCATATACCAGTTTGTACGGCGTCATCTGCTTCGTTTCTTGGACGGCCGTCACGTACGGAAAGGCCACGTACGGAAGAATTACAACTAATGTCTTGTGCTCGACTTCGATGTACATGGCTAGCATATCGGCGATGGTCTTATTAGGAGCTCGGTGAGGCCATTGGTCTGTGAATGGTAGGTGATGGTCCGGCGGTGACTTCTCTGGTTGTACCTCAAGATCACCTGAGTTAGGTCCGCCTTAAAGACCGTACGTCTCTCAGTAGTGAGGAAATGCGGAGCACAGTGACGAACAACAATGTCCTCGACAAAAAACTTGGCTACCTCAATGCCCCTGCCTTTGGGCAGGGATCTCGTCTCGGCTTAGCACGTGATGTAGCCGGCAGCTACAACGATTCATTTGCTCTCGGAATTCGACGCAGAGAACGGCCCCAGTAAGTCCCTGCCGATTTGCTGGAACGGCTAGTGTGGTGGCTTAATGCACTGGAGAAGTTCGGCTGGCCTAGTCGGCGGTGTCTTTCTTTGTTGACAGTCTCGGCATGTCTTCACATAATGAGTGACGTCGGCGGAAATGCGTGGTAGTAGTACTTTTTCTGTATTCTTGCGAGCGTAGGGGAAACATCGAGGTGTCCAGTTGTCGGGTCATCGTGTAGAGCGTCCAAAAACTTCTGGACGTAACGCTTGAAGGTTCCACGACGAGGTAGTTGGCCCGAAGTGACGAGAACTTTCCCTTCAGGAGAACGCCGTTTCGCAAGAACAAGAACTCCAATCCTCGTTTGAATATTTTTGGAGTAAGGGTGGCCTTGTCTTCTGGGTGTTTCTCAAGGTTCCTGAGTTCCGGATCAGCAGTAGTTGTCACTCGGCGAAGTCGTCGGCACCCATGCTTCCCAAGAAGCAGTCATCGTTTGCGTCGTCCTTTTGGTGGTGGTTCAAGGGGGCACGAAACAGGCAGTCGGCGTCGGAGTGCTGTCTTCCAGGCTTGTAAACGACGCAAATATCAAATTCTCGCACTCTCGGGCTCTACCTTGCGAGACGACCAGAAGGGTCTTTCAGGTTTGCCAGCCAACATAAGGCATGATGGCCACTTAAAACTTTAAAGGGCTGCTGTAAAAGTTGATTTGATTTGTAGGGTTTAACGTCCCAAAACCACCATATGAATGTTAGAGACGCTGTAGTGGGAAACTCCGGAAATTTCAATTACCTCGAGTTGTTTAACGTGTACCCAATTTTTAGCACACGGGCTTACAGTAGCGTTATTGTAGGATCAAAACTTCCATGTAGCCCAGATAATTGCAATGAACTCATTTTCTGTTGTAGAGTAGTTGGAACTCTGCCTTTGCTAGCGACCAGCTACCATAACTGAACACCCTATTCTGCACATCAGTCCTTGCTTATTATAAAACTCGGAGTCACTGGGGCTGAGTACATTTCAGTGTTCTCGCAAGCAGAACACCGATGCCTCTCGTTCACAAAAGATTGTTGGATGATATATTAATTATTTGGCCCCACGGAGAGAAAAGTCTGCTGTCATTTGTGGATGACTTTAGTTTAACTCAATCACCCATCCCGTTTATACACACCTACTCTAAGCCAACTATAAATTTTTTTGATGTTACTGTTAAAATAACTAGAAATTAATCTGCAGGAATCCATACAAAAAACCAACGCATCGTCATCAGCACCTTCATTTTAAGAGTAGCCATCCAAATCACTACAAGACAGCCGTCCCATACTTTCAAGCACACCGATACTGAGGAGTTTGTTCGGACGTGTCTGATTTTGAAGGTATGCCAAAGATTTTAAAATAGCCCTTGTGGCAAAAGAGTACCCCGTAGAGAATCATTGATGATGCTGTAAGCCGGAAACGTAGTGTACATAGAAACAAATTTTTGTCAGGCAAAAGCCACGTCATTCAATAACCAAACTAACCTGGCCGTCACATACTTGTCAACACTACCGCACCACAACAATGTCCTTGCAAAACACTTTAACATTACAGAGCATAGCGCGCATCTATCCTGAATTTTCTCGGAGCCACCGTGAGTTACCTACCACAGCGGAAAGAACATAAAAGACATCCTAGTTAGAGCTAAGAAGACGGAGTCTAAAAGCAGTGATTGTGGTTGCAAGCCATCTGGGAAAGAACACTCCCAAGTTTGCTAACACACGACCACAACCTCTGTTGCCGAGCTTTCGTCCTCAGATTTCACATTCACAATTAAGCACTCGCTGAATTGTGAGAGCCAGAACGTGGTATATAGGCTGCTTTGCAACGTCGGTGGGCAGCAGCATATCGGTCAAAAGTGGTACGGCGTTCAGATTACGTTTCAATAACCAGAGAGCCCACGCACGCACTCTCTCGAATTTCCCTTTTTCCAAGCATTTGAACTTGCCTGAGTCGCGGGTTTGAATCTCAGCTGCGGCGGCTGAATTTCCGATGGAGGCAGAAATGTTGTAGGCCTTTGTGCTAAGATTTGGGTGCGCATTGAGGAACCACAAGTGGTCGAAATTTCCCCAGCCCTCCACTACTGCGCCTATAATCAAATGGTGGTTTCGGGACGTTAAACCCCACATATCAATAAATCAACTTGCCCGAGCCCTCATTCAAGAAAATATGAGTCACCCTCCTCCAGTCAGGCTTCCGCGGAACTCGTGAACGGGAGCAGTGGGTGTCATACGTCATCAACAAATTTTAAACACCTACACACGGGCTCAATGAAAGGATCGTCAACATATTGTTCTCGAGGTCGTGCATAGGTCAGATGGGAGAGGAGTCGAGTCTGGCATCAATTTTACTTTTGTCTATATGTTTTATTATTAATAAAATATATAGACAATATATGTAGACATATGTTCAAGAGAAGCGCAAAATTTATTTTATCGGGGTAGTGGACTAATAAAACAATTTTCGATGTTCTGGTCGTATTTGTAACTTTGTTGCCTGATTTTTATTTATTTATTATTATTGGTTTTATTGTTATTTATTATTAATATTTTACTTTTGTGTTACTTTGTGTATGTTTGGACTTCCCAGAGTTTTCAGATCTGTGCATATATATCTCGCACAATATCACCTACTTCATTGTGTTTGTTATTTTTTCTATTTTCACATTTCACGTTTCTTTATATATTTCCTTTAACTTATGTTTGCTTTATTATCTGTAAATGAAGAGTCCAAACAGCGCCAGCCGGTTTCTATCGCAGGCGCTTCGGTGAGTGGTACAAAAGGGCTGAACACACGCACGCAGTCATATTGACAACTTGTGTCTTCTGGCCCTAGATTTAGGCTTTACTTTTCAAGCGGCTTTGTATGCTTTTACCATATTTGCCCCGAAATCGCACCCCCCCCCCCTATGGAGCACGTCAGTATAGTTTCAGCGAAAACGAAACACCTCTTTCTCCTTTCCTTTTCCTAGCTGACCAAAGAAGGGGCCAGATCGGGTGCTTGCTCTGCCGGAGTCTCTCACTTCGCTACAAGTGATGGCCTGCCACCCAAGCTCCCCAACAATGTCACTCCGCGACTTTCAGAAAGCGTCGGTTAAGCCGCCCTATCCCCTCTTTTTTCTTTTTTCTCCCCTGTTTTTCTTTTTTAACATTTTTTACCCTTTTGAATTTCTAGTCTTTTCATTTGATTGTGCTGCTCCATTTTTTTTATATTTCGTCCAAACATACGACCTGTGCCCCACTATAAATAGGGCCTCTTTCATTCTTTTCTTTTTCTTCACTGGCTTGCTCCAGCGATCGAGACAAAGAGCACAGCATACTTCAACACTATGAAACACCACTGATTTGTCACTCTCTTTCGTTTTCATCTTGCACGACCATGTCAATGCGGCATGTTCGCCTAGCGTCGCAGTTGTTCGCAAACCCTGACGAAGACCAGTGCACCGGTTGAAACCGTTAAAAATAAAATTGAGACGACCAATAGGTTGCGTCTCTTCACTCTCTCTCTCTCTCTTTTATGTATATATATATACACACGTGGTGTATATATATATAGGAGCTCTTCCCTAAATTCAGGCTAAGAGAAGCTTGGCGCGCGACGCTTTGTTTTCGTTTCTTTAATTCTTTAGTTCATAGTTTCTTTCTTTCTGTTCTTCTCTCACAGTGCAAAATGCTTCGTCTTAACAACACACCTTGATGAACAACCATACTGTCATATCGACTATAAACTGGTCAGCTGCAAGCCCAGGATAGCAAAAATGCCATTTATTCGAAAACAGTGCATGCACGGAGGCATCGTATCACCGCAAGTTCTAAAGCTTCATCTGTATAAAGCCACCCTCATAGACTTTAGGTTTCGCGCAAGTTATGCTGCCGCCAAGTGCATGGCCTAAAAGCGTTACCGACTATTGAAACATTACCCTCGTACGACGGAATTCACGTTATGACTAATATCTATCGCTTTAGTACTATGCGAAAATTGTGAACATTGCTACAATTATCGTAATCCAACAAACTTTATTTACTAAGCCTTTACTAGCAGGTAAGTTCACGTGGTAGTGATCACAATCTCTGACGTTCTCTTTAGTCCTTGAAGCATAGAGACTAATACACAATCCAGCCATACAAGCGTATAGATCTGGCTCCATTAGCAGAAGAGAGACATTGCCTAACAAACGGGAGACATGGCAGCCAAAGATTACCACTAGAGGAGGAAACCAGAAGAAACAAAAGAGGGAGTCGTTGTCGTTCCGCGTTATGCGTTATCTGAACAGCAGTGCTTCGTCCTACC